>JAPYMA010000488.1:0-27885 GCA_035041965.1 Anisakis pegreffii
CACCGTATTTTGTGTTGTTTAATTGGAGTTTTCCTTCTCGCGAGAGGATTTACTAAAACGTGTTTGTAGAAGCATTCTTTTCTTGTCCGTCTCATTTTTATTATTATCCGTTATTCTTTATATCGCATTCGAATGATTTTAATTTCATCGTTTTGCATTTAAACGATTACATTTTCCCTCTGATTATTTTTTTTCTCATATGTTCAGTTTGACCGAGTAATTAGTATCCAGTAATTAGTATTCAACAATAACGATAACTGTAATGATAAAATCAACTTTCCAGTTGATTTTTATCATTACAATTATCGTCATTGCTGAATATTTCCGTATAATTGTAATCAGTCTTCAAATAAGAAGGATATCATCGTTCATTTTGATGTCTGTGGTAATGTGAGTGTTTTGTGTATGTTGTACGTTTACTACTTACTTTTTTGTATGTGCTTATTATTATTATTACAATTATCATTATCGTTACTACTATTATTTTGATTATAATTATTGATGTTGACATTAAATAATGTTTTTTCAAAATTTAATTTCTTTTGTGTAAATGTTTACCGACGTTTACGATCGAGCTGAAGCGAAGGGTCATGAAGTAATATAGTGTTAATAATAATAGTCACAAGATATGAATTATACTAATAAGAATTAAATTGTAAACGTGAGATGCAAAAAGTGATATTACAGGTAACTGTCATAGAAATAAATGATAACATATAAGTAATTCTTAAAGTCTACTTGTAAAATATGAATAAAGATGAAGTTTCAGTTACGAAATTCGTAACCGAAATTCATAATACGAATAAATAAATTTCAGCATATTAAAGCATAACGTTGCTGAACGAAAAAGACGGCCATTGTTGTTGTCAAATAGATGAGCGGTGAGGGATGGGGAATTGTAGTTGATTTTGTAGTTGTAGTTGATTCTTGAGAATCGTCTAGCAGTTTCATACGATGGCGATATGTAACGAGTAGGTCAAGAATAGCACCATTCGACCAACCGAAACCTGGCTGAACAAGACAAGGAGGAAAAACATATTGCTATTCATAAATAGTCATTGAATGAAGTTTATAAGAACACTGTATGTATTTAAAGATACTTGGTAAAGTTATTCGTAATAGTACTAGTAGAATATTGCAATGAAATGGAATTATTTCGAAATTTAGGCTCGTTAAGAAGTCGAAGAATTTTTTTGTTTTGTTCGCTTTGAGCAATATTTATCAGTTACTCACCTGAACTGAATATTCACCACCCACGCCTGGCTTAGGAACCGTTCCGATTACGTCGTACTGAATATAATAAGTCATTAAAAATAATAACAATCTTAAGAAGAACGGTACTAGTAGTAATGATGATTATAGTAATACCTTCTCCCACATATGTCCGGTTGCCTCGAAGACTTTATAATTACCATGAACCCATTTCTGTGCTAGTTTGAATGCCTAAAAAATGTGTGCAGTAGCCACAAAGAAGGTGGAATAAACTCCTAACAATTTGAGAAAATGAAAAGTATGATGTTGAGTAGAATCGAACAACTGCTTGTATGATGAAGTAATCATTGCTTTATTGTGCAACGATAGTGATAATAGCAGTAATAATACTTGTTCTTGCATTTCAGGATTGAGAGATTTTCGAAGACCTTCTATAATCATGTGATTGAGTGGACTCCAGCCGTTCGGAAAGTCCCACTGCTGTCCACTATCAATCAAACTTGTTGGTACACCACCTGGATAATCAAAAACACCACTTTTCTGCAATTAGCCGTAATAAGATTGCGAATTCCTATTATTCACATCAGATTTGTTGAGCAGTGCACTAGTACATAATGTTTGAGTGATTTGTTTCTTCATTCATTTGCTCATCACTTAGTTGAGATTTATTTTTTGAGTTTTGTTGTGTTTTGATTTGTATTGTTAATCAAAAATGGGTGAAGTTTGACTTTACAAGAGATCAGAATAGAAGTGAGTGAATAAAGAACTGTTGAGATGATTATTGCATCTATCTCACAATCAGCATCAGATTTATCAAAGATGAAGCATCCCCGTCATTGATATGGTTAGTGGTTAGTTGATCGTGCACTTTTTAAAATATCACTTCAGAATTGTATTGGTGTATTTGACCGCAAAGAGACTCATTGATAAGGTGTGTGAAGAAAAATGACGAACGCTCATAAATTTGTAGATGCGTTCAGATTTGGCCATATTCAGCAGTTGATAGCAATCGCCGAATAGCGGTAGTGCAATGGAAGCGTAAAATTTGGTGTTATGTTTCAACGTTTCAATGTTGTAATCAAACCATGCACCATGTGTGTCGTTATAAAAAACATACTGCATTGCATACATAAAATCATTCTTCATCCTGTTGTATTTTTTCGATTCACTAAAATTACCTGTAAGCATTATTTTCGTTTTCATGATGAGTGATTGACAATGACAAAGTTGAGTAAAGATGATCGAATGAAATGAAGTTCATAGCGGGAGTCAGCCAGGAGGGAGTATGGACGTAAGCCTTGAAGGACTGGTCACTGGGGAATAATTGCAATTCATTTCTAGATCAGTTCAGCAGTGAAATAATGAAATGATTAATCGGTAACTCAAAACACTTGAATGAGAAGTCAAACGACAAACGAGTATGTACAGAACGAAGAAGCTGGTTTGTAGGAAATGATTATTATCGACAGGAGAAGAAATGCTCAATTGTACTCAGCTCATGTGTTTTGATCTGATCTTGGTAATAGGCGGTAAATCAGCTTGTTGCAGCAGCCATTAAGAGACGACTTTCAACAATCAAACTAACCGACAGTTCGATAGAAATATTTAAGTAGATCCATATTTAAACACATAATCGCATTCAAATCCACCGGTACAATTGAAGTAGTTTGCACACTAGGCAATGTTTCCCCATCTGCAAACCAACGTGTACTAAAATCCCACCCGGATTCTGCACTCGACGCGATATTCTGAAATAAATGCGAGTCGATTGGCTGTACACTCGAAGGCTTGCATACCTGATAAAGAAGTGCTCGTGCATCAGCGGGAAGCTGCTTGGCGACGGTGATATCCTCACGATACGATTCGGGTCGTGGCACGTTACTGTTCGTTCGATAACGATAGACCGTGTAGTTGCTTTGGTTTAATCCGATTACGCTCACTGTTCTAAACGGTCGAAAGAATTCAAGCAATCATGGTTTGTGTTGATGTGAGTACTTAAGGTTGTAAGCGTGCAGTAATCTTGAGTGTGGCACTCCGAAGATCTAACGGAAAGATCAGCCAAAGGCTTCTGTCGGAGCAGATATTTGGCGTAAAAATGCTGTTTTCAGATCAGATGATACTCACTTTAAATAAAACGAAATCTGCTCTGAACATCATTGAGCCCCTAGTGGGTGAAGCTGTCGAAAGAAAATGAAGTAGTTATTGTTACGTCAAGTAATACAAACCGATTGGTTTGCCAGAAATGGAATTCTTTGGCTAGAGCCGGCAAGATGTCACGTAAAAAATCGATATCATGCGTTTTCTCGAAATATTCGTAGACCATTGAGGATAGAAACGGTGGTTGTGAACGTTCTAAGTAGTAAACACGTCCACCATTCGGAACAAATCCATATCTGTGGTTAAATACGATACAATCATTTAATTGAATTAATCAGTCGTTTAACTGAATTTATTATTGATTATATCATTTCTTTCTTCCCTCGCTGCATTCTTAGTCAGTGGACGATCAGTTACTGAAGTAGTAATTGCTTGAATTGCTGTTGTTACCTATCGACAACACTTGCAAGATTTTCAAGCATCGATTTTGTGGTCACATTCATGCCGCAGGCCAACAATCCTTTAATAATCCAGTACGCATCCCAGTAATAATATTCACGGAATCGACCTCCAGGAACGACAAATTCATTCGGCACGTATATCAACGAATGACGATCCGAATTCTTCAAATCAGGTTTCACCTGAATACTTCAATAAAAAAATACCGACAGTTCTTGTGATAGCAGCTGAAAGAAACACAATGAAATCAACCATTGAATTGCAGAAGTCTTTATGAGCGCTCAGCACGAATTATCTTGATTTGTGAATATTAGTATCGATTCTTATGGTGTGTTTCTTCGGTGACTGATCAGTGATTGCTTATTGGTTAATCCTCACGAGTCAGTAACAATATTTCAAGTCCAATTCACTCAAACGAATGCTACGGTGAATTCGATTGATTGGTTGATGAATTATGAATTTATAATAATTAATTATGAATATGAATTATGAATTAATTATGAATAATTATGAATTATGTTTTATAATATGGGTGAAGATTAAAGGTTAAGAGAATTGAAATAACGACAACCTTACGACACAACATTTTCCATATTTGGTTTAAATCGAGTGCAAACTTTCGTAGTGTTTTATCACTGATTGCCATTAAATCTGGCGGATACGGTTGCCAGTCGCTTAGCTCGCAATCTTCGAGTTCAGTTCCGGGTGGCGAGAAGAATTCATTTATGAAAGCGATCAGATCATCGCGTTCGATTCTCTCAGCGGTCATTTGTGGAAAGCGTTTGTTGAATTCATCCAAAACATGTTCTGCAAGCGATAATATAATAGCACCCTACCTGATCGCAAAAATGAACTCAGATATGATTATGAGTATTCATCGCTCATAATTGCCAGTCTCTTGATTCATCACTTACAAAAACGATTGGAATGGATGAATGTTAAGATAACGCACTTGGATCTTGTTTCATCGGCATATCAACAAACGTTTTCGAATCATTGAAAATGCTGTGAATATTAACCGCTCTTAGCAATTCACCAGAGCAATAGATAAAACTGCAAAAATAAAAAAATTATTTATGGATATATTCGCATTGTTTGGGTATATTATTTGAAAAGGATAAGCAACACGTACTTTTTATAAATAGATTGATAGATCAGTGGATGGATGGATGAATCTCATTCAGTTCTTTTTATTCACCTTAGTTTTTTGAAATCGCTTCTTTCAAACATTTAGCCAACTACTATCATCAACATTCCAATCAAATCAGGATGGGGCAAAGTTGGGGACGAAATCTGCACTTGGGGGCTCTGCAAATGCGGCCGCTCTCAAAAAGTCGGAGATAATAACGAGTCTCGTCTTTTTTTTTTCAAATCGACGGCATTTTGGGGTCTCTGACTACAAATTTCTCCTCCGACTCTCCCTGCGTTCACCATTTATTCATTTCCCGCACATCCCTAGTTCATAGTTACTGTTGTTGTTGTTACTAGCGTTGTTCATATTAGGAATATTGTACCACCTCTTTCTTCAAACTATTGTGAACTTAACGACTAGTGTAAAAATTGGGTTGCTGAAAATGAGCAATCCAGTTGTTTGTGAATGTTACATATTGCATGCGTTTTTTTTGCAATCGAATATGCCGTTTAATTATCATTCTCATTTTTGTTGCTTCGACTGTTGATCGCACCGTCATTAGCGGTGCGATATTAGTAAGGATTCATTTAGTGCATAGGCATGTTCAGCATGACCCCTATGGATTGTGTAATGATGCCTATTCGACATTAAAGTATGCTCTAGTGTATGAATGAGATAGTTGTTTACTGGATGATTAGATCGACTTTAACGATATGTATACGAAATGGAGAAAGCGCAAGAAGTTTCTGCAACTACAACACCCATCGTCTCAACGTCTCACTTGAATCGTCGATGGGAGTTAAGTTCTCAAAACTACTCATCGACCAAACGAGACAAAATCAAACAACTTCATCTGAAATCTTATGCTTGATTCTATGATCTTCGAGTAATACGACAAAATTGTGAGCAATTGGCCGTTCAAAAGAATGAAACAACTTACGAATTATTTGAGTTAGTTGCATCGCAAGTGTAAACAATAGGTGTTGTTTGACTATTGATCGCCTCTGTTGAACCTTTGAACTCTTGTGACAATGGTAGTGACGATTCTTTCTCATTATTAAGACCAGTAACTATTGTAAATAATAAAAAGCAACGAAATGTGCCGCTGATAATAGAGTGACAAGCAGCTGGCATCATGAAACTGATCATGATCAGTCTTGCCGTCAATTGATCGTGCAATTAACGAATATATCCTACACTCGTGCACACCTATTAAAATTCTGAAGTGAACGATTCTACAATGAGCACAAGTGAAATGAGATTGTTTGAAAGAAATTTCGAATGACTCTGATAGGTAATTGTTGACAGGGATGAGCGAATGAACAAACAAACCAGAAAAAGGCTTTCGTATTGAGCAGATTAGTTACTAGTCGGTGTATGGTGACTGAAACGGGAGAATAAAAATTTTGGGCAATTGAAGCGAATTGTGATTGATTGATGAACGAACGCATAAATGAATGGCTTAATTCCACAGCAAACCCGTGGGGCTGATATTACCGTAGTGAATAATAAGAACACTATCCGTCGTTCATCTTTCTTACCCCGCCCCTCTGTCCACCAACAACAATACCAGTAACGGTAACAACATAGGCATTGCACATTACACTTTAATTGCTACAGTTGGGAACGTTTGAAACGATTGCGAGATAACGAATTGGAATGTAATGATGAGAAATTTTTCGGTTTGTTCATGTGACGGTGACAAAGTGATGACTCTTTGAAGAACTTATTCGGGAACGTGAATATAACAGAACTGGAACTTTGACTAGAGTGAAATTGATGAACGATTGGGTGAAGGCGCAAGCTTGTAAAGTCGACTTGATTCGTGATTGATATACGTTCTTAAATATTTACTCTAGCATTGTCTTTTTTTACTTAAATATTTACCCTACTTAAATTATCGAGAATAAATATCATGATAATGATAATAACTATCACGATAATAGTTATGATAACATTAATAATGATCTTAACAATAAGAGTAGTGATAATATAAGAAATGACATAGTCACTTGTTTACGATGAGAAAAATGTTGATAATAGGTTAAGTTGTTTGACTGCAGAAAGGAAGCAGTTGAGGTTCAGAGAAGCCGTTCGCATAACAAGGCTCTTTATTTGATCATCCACTCGAATGTGACCGGTTATTGCTTTATTTATGAAAATTGCTTGAAATGAATTCGAGTTGACAAAAGAATAATGAAAAATTTCAATGTGTTCCGCATGAATGCGACAACTGTTAACAATTATTATTGTTATTATTACTACTGTTATTCTTATTATATTTTTATTATTGTTATTATTGTTACTTTTATTAGCACTGTTCAAACTGTTTATTGACATTCCAACAAGTAATGATTAACAAAAAAAATACTAAAGATAACAATGATGATAATATCAATAATATCATAACGTTGTTATCACAATAATAGAACGAAAAGAAACGTGAATGGATTATAATCCGTTGAATAATAATTATGTAACTCATTTGGTTGGTGCGTTTAAAGGTTCCTCAAAAATGATTTCGTTATCAGAGATTATTTGATCGTTGTATGCGAGTGAAAAAAAAGGGGAGATCGACAACCGACCACAATTGGAGCATATATGAAATTTAAATACACACATCAAAACATAACTGTCAGTTTTGAGTGAAAATAAAATGATGTGATTCCGATGAAGTGATAATATTTTGAGAAGCAGTAATCTTAATAACGTGATTGATTAAATGAGTGCGCAATCAATTAGGCATTTCGTGATAAGGTGCTGATAACGGCTTCGTCAAAGAGCATATTCTGGTATATAGTTATTGCTTTTGATATTTTTACGGCTATGTAAACAAAATGTGTAAAACTTTTTAGCTGTACTGGTTAAGATGCAGTATATGTGTTCTATTGTTTTGCAATACACGTTTCATAATTTCAGGGCAAAAATTGCCATAATATCATAGTAATAATCATAAGAAGAAGAATGATAATACCGGCAGCGTCAAAAAGCCTTTAAACATCACCTGTTGATGCATTCACTAACGAAAGCATACAAGGTATTTTGATATGATATGATAGCTTATTGCCGAGTAAAAAAATATGTACAAGCAATAATAGAGGGGAGTGCTCTGACATCATAGCGGATGGTTGAGTAAGTAAAAAATAATAACAAATTAATTTTATCATAATCTTCATATTTCTTCTTTGGTACGTCTTTCTGAAAACGTTTCAATGGCTACATTTACATTTCTTAATTATCGTATGATGTGAATGTATCAGACGAATGGCTAAAAGTTTCTATTCTTGATATAATGCGTACCACTATTAAGCTTCTCGTTACGAGCGATAGAAGGATTTAGATGATATTACGGGCACTATATGTATTCGGTATTCGAAATGTGAATGGTGTCGGTTCAATGAGATATGTACTGGTATTTTGATAAAAGATTGTTTAAGGCAATTCACATTTTTATATCTTAGATAGTAAGACATGAATGTGAATCAACGGGATTCAATCCGGGCAGTTTATATATCACTTCGTAGCGTAGGTCTGGGAAAATAGAACATGAAATGTACAGAGGAGAGCAATAAAGGTATTTTTGAGTTTTCTTTATTTAGCTTAAAGTACGAAAATTGAAAAAATAGTTGGACTTAAAGTAACAAGTACAAAAAAGATAAAAAGTGTCAAGTTATGAGAATTATGCTGAAGTACAAAAAGTACAAAAAAATAAAAAAGAAAAAAAAGTACAAAAAAAGTGTCAAATTACGAGAATTATGCTACTTGGCATGATCGGTGGTGATGTTCAATAGTCCATTTAGCATATTTTGGAGCGATTGAGATTCCCTCTAATCTGATGTGAGAGAAATAATTAGTCAGGAAGTTGTATATCCTCTTATACGTTAGTGATGTATATCATCTTGTAATCTAAGATGTATATCCTCTGGTAACCTGTCCTCGACAAAACTTCCTCAGCTATAATGCCACTCTCCTTTAGCTTCTTTGATGATGTTTTTCTCATCTCCTCCTTAGCCACCTGTTGCGCTTATCGAATTCTCATTCCCATACAGCGAAACAGTGGAAGGTACCAAACTGTCTCCTAAAACCTCTCGAACACTGCACTTTACCTCTCCAAAACCTTTAATCTTCTTGTAAACTGTAGATATGGCGTAGGTTTGCCTTATACGTCTTTGGAGCTCTCGTGTGGTCCAGATGAATGATTTACCAGCATTTTGCGTCTATACCAGATTCGTAACGAGATTAGCATTCTCGCAGTCTACGTTTACCCTTTCGGCAATTCATTCTCCATGATAGCACGAGTGTTTACTAGCGCTCGGTTGACTTCTATTCCATTGTTTCATGTTCATCAAACGACTCTCTCGCACTCGGTGAATACCATCGTCGACGAGAATGTGACTGAAAAGCTTTTGCAGGTAATGAAAACAAAAAAGCCTCTCGGTCGCATAGCTGAATCAACAAATCCCGTAAAAACAACTTAATCGATTCGAATTCTCGAACCGAAGTTCTGGGTTTCCCATGTGGGTACTAATGATGTAAAATCTAATGACAACAACACGCTTACAAAACTTCTCCCGCGGACATTCGCGGGGAGGGGGGGATTTTGCTCGAAACCGAATGGTCTGCCAATGTCATTGATATTACCGATGTCATTAATATTAATATGTCATTAATATTAACAAGCTATGATTTGGCTTGTATCGATCATTGTTGTCATTGATAATATTTTTATCATTATCGAGGTCGTTATTACCTAAGCATTTTTAGTTACTATTAACAACCTGCCTTTCTTATCCTCTTCATAACATCTTATATACTAAATACATAACTGATCCGTCCATTTACTCGAACATATACCGATTATGATTACTGAACGTCACCACTGATCATGCCAAATAGCATAATCCTCGTAATTTAACATTTCCCGTCGAAGTTTATTCACTGTTGTAAAATACTGAATCCCTGCCACAGGAAGATGAAGATCTTCCTCAGTAATTATTTCTCTCGGGTCGGAGAGAATCTTAACCACTCCAACGTATACCAATTATGACTATTGATCATGCCAAATGGCATAACTTTCGTAGCTTGAAATTTCCGGTGGAAGTCCATTAGATTGTTGCAAACTACTGTATTCTAGCCACAAGGTGACCTACATCTCAGTTATGAATTTTTCCTCTCGGGTATGTATCAATTTCAATTTTTGTACTTTGGGCCAAATTGAAAACTATAAATATATGTGTGTTGCTGTCCCCTCTATATGTCATGTTCAACTCTCCTGCATCTGCACAACGAATTAGTACATGAAGTGCCCTTATTGATTCGTGTAAGGAATTCGCATTTCTTAGCAATAAAAATGTCCGTTGGCAGAGTGTCACTCGTTTCGTACTTGTCCAATTGTCCGCATACCAATGACCACCCGCACGTTGCGATACGAGACGAACTTGAGTGGATGAATCGCTTCAATTCTCAAACGCAATTAGAGCGCTGAGAGTATCTCTGAGATTTTGAGGTGCAGACATCGTGAGAATTTTCTTGGGAGGATAACGTCACCAAAGTGATCGATCACATGCGTTTTTTAGCTGGTATCCGAACATGGTACCTTAGTGAGTATGGTGATAAAAATGATAAAAGTGAGACTTGTCAAGTCTGAACGAGGCTTCCTAGTGTTTGGACCCATAAGATGAGTCAATAATTCGCATTTTTAGAGTTCGTTTCATTGATTTATTTGTTTTTTCGATGATGACGAATCATTGCAAAACTCAACTCAGTTGTGTTGTCAGTAAGTAAAAGTATGTATGCGCTCTGCCCTAATCTCACCTCAGTGGCGTCGTCGCACTTCGCCATAAAAAAGCGTCTGAGCGCAGGGGCGGAGTCAGCGAAGAGCATGCGCAATCGCAGGTCAACGTGTGACTGAGCGCCGCAATGAGCAAAATTTATACCGATGGTATATCGGAAAAGGACCGCTTTGAGGGGTGATTCATTGCATTTTAACTAAACAAATTGTAACCATTTTGTAGAAAATAAAATTCTCTATCATATAAACGTTTTATTTTTTAACAACCATCCGTTATAAAAAGACTTGAGCGGTCTGAAAGTGGAAAATTTGCATTTGAATGCAGAAAGTACCCAATTTCAGGTTAAAGGAAAGAGATTCAGCTGGAGTGGTTATACACATCTTGTAGAGCTTGAAAAGTTGTATCAGATGAGCTTTTTTATTTGGAGAAAACGTGGGCACTTTTTGGGGGTTTGGGGGTCTGAAAGTGGAAAATTTGCATTTGAATGCAGAAAGTACCCAATTTCAGGTTGAAGGAAAGAGATTCAGCCGGAGAGTATATACACATCTTGTAGAGCTTGAAAAGTTCTATCAGATGAGTTTTTTTATTTGGAGAAAACGTGGGCACTTTTTGGGGGTTTGGGGGGTCTGAAAGTGGAAAATTTGCATTTGAATGCAGAAAGTACCCAATTTCAGGTTGAAGGAAAGAGATTCAGCCGGAGAGGATATACACATCTTGTAGAGCTTGAAAAGTTCTATCAGATGAGTTTTTTTATTTGGAGAAAACGTGGGCAGTTTTTGGGGGTTTGGGGGATCTGAAAGTGGAAAAATGCATTCAACTGCAAATTTTCCACTTTCAGACCCACCAAACCCCCAAAAAGTGCCCACGTTTTTTCCAAATAAAAAAGCTCATCTGATACAACTTTTCAAGCTCTACAAGATGTGTATATCCTCTCCGGGTGAATCTCTTTCCTTCAACCCGAAATTGGGTACTACATAAATGTGACTTTCACTTTTGCCCAATATTTTCAACTTTCAGATCGCTCAAGTTTTTTTACAATGGATAGTTTTTAAAACAAAATAGTTCTAATGATAGAGAATTTTATTCTCTACAAAAACTGCTGCAAACTTAAGAATCGCACCACCGACGCAGCTGAATCCTATCATTCAGTTCTATCCAGGTAAGCTACCGCTGCCATATCTTTATACTTTCAGTCCACCAAATGTACTTCTTACATTCATCGTACATGAGTCGTACTTTTTAGGCAGCTGCGTGCTGTGAAAAAGAGGTCTGACTGGTATTCGTATTGATAATGAATTTGAAATAACACACAATGAGCTAGGCTATGATTTGGCTGTATCTATGATCTAATTCATGTAACGATAATAGCGTTAGGAATTAACTGTCTTTATGAAATTCTAACTTGGATCATTGATTTGGCAAGCACGCAGGTTTTGGGCTACTCTCGCGTATTGTTCAGTTTCTAGCTACTCCCACATCCACCATTAATCAATTAATCAAGTAACCTCACCGAATAATAACAGATAATTAGGTAATAGTTAGTTTAGTTTACTGAAGTTAGAATAATAGATAGTAGTAAAGTAAACTAACTATTATATAATTATCTGTTATTATTCGGTGAGGTTATGTTTCGTTAATTAGTTGACTAATTTGGATGGTGGAACAATGTTTGGATGTGTCAATTTCTGAATGGTACTTGTGAAGCAGTTGTCGCGGTGTTTCAAATGCAGTGATCTGCTGCATTAACTAAATTGGTAGGGTAAAACTTTCAAACCCTCATAACATCCGTAAGTGGTCAGTATTTCTATATTTGAAACCAGCTCATTTCGTAGAGCTTTTTGAGCTCTACAAAGTGTGCCTAGTCTCTTGGCTTCTTCAATCAGTCCGCAACGAATCATCCCTCAAAACGGTCCTTTCCTGTATATCGATTTGTGGAAACCTCGCAATCGTTACATTTGGTACTACATAAATGTGTCTTCTATTTTTGCCCAGTATTTTCAACTTTGAGACCGCTACAGTTTTTTTAACAGATATTGCTCTTTCTTTATAATAGACATTTCTCTTTTCTTATAATATACATTCTACATAATTTCACATAATTTTGTTTCATTGCATTCACATTTTTTGTTTTCATCTCTGGATAAATAGGTCTTATAATGTCGTTCGAGTATATCATCTGCTCTACTCAGTGTTCTCTGTCTGCCTCACTTCAGCGCAATACTTTTTTCAATGTTGTTCTAGTCTGTCATTTGCTCTAATTGTTGTTCCCCGCTTATCTCACCTCGCGCGACGCGGTCGTGACTCCGCCCTCCTTCCGCCGACACGCGCATATGGCGAAGTGCGTACGCACCACCTCAGTATGAGTGGTGCCAAGTTAAGATAGTCATGTTCAAGGCGATGTAAAGGTGTGAAGATTTGTCATGTTTCTGTCGCAATTTCAATTGATTTGTTTTTCAGGGTTCCGTAATCGTGATTGGTTTTGATTGATGTTGAACCATTGTAGATTATGACAAGCACGACTATTGTAGATTGAACATTGTTTCCTTTGTGCGATGTATTTTTGTGGATGATAAGAAGCGTGGTACTTATTTCTGCTTTTATCACAAGTTAATACTAATATTTGGTATTATTACTTGTGTATTATTATTTCTTCTTGCTTTTCGAGTTTTCATCGTAACATTGAATCAATTCAAGCATAATCTGGAAGGTTGGTTTTTCCAAACGTTTCGTCATGTATTTTCCATTCTTTTATTGAAATGACGCACTTAAATATCTACTCAATTTGGGTTTTTTGTAGGATACTGTGCATGAAGTTGAATAAGAAAGAGTTATTTCTAAAATAATAATCAGGTTAATGGCCGTATCAAGTGAATGATACGAATATGCGATCAAATCTGTTTTAAGATTGGACCATTGCAACAGGCAAAAAATGAGTGGAATACTTAATAATCCAACTATGATGTCGTTGCCATCATCTCCGGCAACAATTCCACAGCAGTATCAACAACAGCAGCAGCACCAGCAACCTCCTGCACTGTGGATAATAAGTGATGTTGAGCAAAAGCAAAACGATATTCAGTTCGCAACGTTAAATCCAATTAATGGTCTTGTTTCGGGTGAACAAACCAAAGCACTCTTCATGAAGTCGGGACTTCCTGCACAGATACTTGCACAAATTTGGCAGTTGGCTGATTACAATAAAGTTTGTTTGTGATCTTTTATTCGATTTGTAAAACGTCAATGAGCAGTTCTCGTTCACTCATGTATCGATCATGCATTGATTGAAACACGACATTTCATTTAGATTGATTGAACTGAATTAATTCAGGATGGTAAAGTTGATCGGCATGAATTTTCGATTGCGATGCATCTGATTCGTGCTGTTATGGCTGGAGTGCCTCTCCCACCAACACTACCTGATACAATGAAGGTACTGTTTATTCATTATCATCCTTATTCTTTGCATTCGATCGCACATTCTTGAGAGAAATGTCATTTTGAAGTCCGTCGATCAAATCAGCCAACTTTATCGCCCGACAATGCTCAGTTGTAATGCCAATTGCACGAAGGTGTGATTTGCAGTGATAATATTATTGTAATGAACAAGTAAAAATTGTTTCAGCCCAAGTCAACAACACCAGCATTCGGTAACATATTAAGCACAACGAGTAGTCCCATTGGTATAATGCAACCGCCACCGTCATCAATGGCCACTCATCAGCGGTTAGGAATGAGTTTTGATGCAAGTGCTGGTAAATCCTTACCGACTGGTCTAACTGGTTTGATGATGGGCGGCATAACGGCCAGTTCAATTCCATCAACACCAGCCGGTGGTGTGATGATGATGCAGCAACCAACATCATTTCAACCACACATTCCTACCGCTAGTCTTACACCTCAATCGCAATCTCCTGCATTCGGTCGTCAGCAAAATGACTGGTCGATAGCACATGCAAATAAACTGAAATATTGTCAGCAGTTCAATCAGCTTGATAAGGGACGTGTTGGTAGTTTGAGTGGTGTTCATGCCAGGTTAATAATTCATGTTGTTTTTATTGAGGTTTGTTTTATGTTTTACTATTATTGATGATTGATTGCAGGAATGTTCTAGCACAAAGTCAATTGCCGAATATAACATTGGCTGAAATTTGGAATTTGTCTGATGTGAACAAAGATGGACGTTTGAATGTTGAAGAATTTTGCATCGCTATGCATCTGATTGATTCCGTTAAGGTGCTTCTATGAATCTTTTGAGTGGTTTTGTTTCTTGTTATTGTTTTATTATTATGATCATTGCTGTTATATCGTTCAAGGCCGGTTTCGCGCTTCCAAAGATACTGCCATCGGAATTGTTGGCAGTGTGTGTACGCTCGAAGAGTGAATCACCGGTGATAATGATGGATAGTGGCGAGATGAGTAATAATCAAATGAGTGCTGCTCTAAACGCTGGAGGTGCGACGGTTGCGGGTGGTGCTGGTGTAATGCTACCGGCACAGAAGGTACAGCCGTTACGTACGTTCGAAGATAAACGTCGTGATAATTATGATCGTGGCCAGATCGAACTCGATCGACGTCGACAGATCTTACGTGAAGAGGTGATTAATTGATTGATTGCGTATTGCATTCATCTCATTGTCAGTTTTGATATTTAACAATTTTCGGTGTGACTTGATTGATTTGTTTTTTGGCAGTTAGCTTTGTTTATCCATTTGTTCTTGATATTGTCACTTCATTTTTTGAGGAGGAAAGACGTAAAGCTGAGCGAGAAAAAAAGGAACGAGAAGAGCGAGAGAAAAGAGAGCGTGAACGTGAAGAGATCGAGAAACGTCGACGTGCTGAGCGGGAGGCCGAACTGGAGCGAGAACGAGAGCGAGAGGCGGCTAGACAAGCCGAGGAACGCCGTATTCTGGCAGAGAAAGAGGAAGCTAGACGTGAAATGGAGAGACAACGTAAAGCTGATTTGATTGCAATTCGGATTCGTGAAATTAAGGTTGTCTTCATTCGTATTGCATTTGATAAATTATTCAAGGCAAATTCAACCGATGGCTGAAATACATGTGTACATATTTGGGAGATAAATGAAGAGAACTGATAATTGAGATGTCAAAGATGATGTGATTTTATGATGAGTAAAGATTAGGCTTCGTAAGCGTGATTGAATTTGGGATGTCGGATAAGTTTAAAGTGGATCGGATACTTATGAGTTTAGAAGTAAGATCGAAGTGTTCTATTCTGCTCTCATTGTGCTTTGAAAGACAGAGAAATATGAATATGTAATCTCATAATGATTTAGTCTCAACGACAGAATGAAATCGATAATACGGCCCAGCGGCAGCAACGCCAAAAGACACTTTCATTTCAGTTACAAGCGTTAAATGAAAAATCTGATGAACTTAATGCTGGAATAACGAAGGTGCGTCTTTAAGCAGTGCGCTTGAATTTTGATTTGTCTCTTAAAATCTTGATGTGAACGTTTTGAAATTTGAATTTATTATGTTTCGAGTTTCGTCTGTTATAAGTTTGTTTACAAGTGGTTTCTTTTTGAAGGCTCGTGATCGTATTGTACAAATAACCAGCGAAATTGAATCAATGAAAGCGCAGCGAGATGAGAAGATGGCCGTTATTCGTGCGAATGAAACGAATAATCAAAATGTTAGTTGGTTCGGTTCACTGATTTTGATTTCCTTCATCCATTGGATAACTTGACTATCGATAACGGCTCGGGTGTTATGATATGATTGAAGAGGATCTAGAATGTGAAAATATATTGACCGACGAAAGAGACTGAGTTGGACGGGATGAATGAATATCCTCACTAGAGAATTGGAGCATTGGTGAATTTTATTTTTTGTGATAAATTATTTTCAAGGCGAGTGTACAATGTGAACGTTTGGCGCATGAAAGTCTTCAGTTACAAGCCGAAAATCAGAGTTTGAGCGGTGGGAGTCAGAAAATCGAACAACTTCAAGCATCCATGGAAGTCCTGAATAAGACGAGTCACCAACTTCAAGAACAACTACAAAATGCCGATAATAGGGGTCAATTGCAACAGCAATTGGTTTCAAAGGTTTATTATTATTATTATTATTATAATTATTTTCGTTGTTGTTTCATATACATCGAAATGAAATTTGAAATGAATTTTATTATGGGCTATGTGACAATGGTATTTTATTGATAATTACGCTATGTAATGTTAAAGATGATAATATTCATTCAGAAGGCAACAGAAGTGGAAGAATCACGGAAGCGTTTAATGGAGTTGATTGAAATGAATTCATCATTACGTGAGCAGTTACTGAGCATTCAACAGAAGGCATCTGATAAGATTCAGCAACAACAACAACAACAACAACAAGCAATTCAAAACGCTCGTGTTCAGCAAACTTTTTTGAATGGTTTGTTTTGATTCAATACATATTCCTCTTTATCATTTCATTAATCTCTTCAATCTTAATTCATTTATCCATTCATTTGACCAACAGTTAAGAATGCAGTTTTAATAGCGATTACAATACTTGCAGAAACAACAGCAACAGTGAGCAACAAAGAATCAGGTTTTGCTGTTAATAGTGGTGGTGTCGAGCAGATTAGAGGACAAACCGCAAGATCAGATACTGCACCGCGCAATGGTTCGACGACGGCAACGATGGCTAGTGGAGCTATTCAAGGAAGTTTGGAATCTGAAGCGACTGCAGGAGAAGGAGGTGGCTCATCAGTGTCCACTTCATTGCCACAAGCTCAAACCAGTAGCACTGGAACAGCGGTGAAATATCGTGCGTTGTATGAATTTGAGGCTCGAACAGGTACTTATTGGATTGTTTCTACTTGTCATTCATCTTAACCATAGATGCTCGTGTTGTTAATGTTATTAGATTTTTTTTCAATTTCAGAAGACGAACTAAGTTTCCAACCAGGAGACATAATTTTGGTCTTCGAAGGGCATACAGCTGAGCCGGGTTGGTTGGCCGGACAAATGCGTGATAAGGTGGGGTGGTTCCCGCTGGCATTTGCTGAGCCGATCGCGTCCATAAATACAATTTCTAGTCAGGTTTGTGTGAAATTTAGCTGATGAGTATTTTTGTTTACGTGTTTGAGTTGGTTTGATGAAAAAGTTTCAGCCTCCTCCTCAAACTGTATCAGCCGTAATGTGCTCTCCATCCAGTGAGCCGTTGCAAAGTATCAGCGAAGAACCAGCATTAGCGACAGCTTTGAGTTCGACAAGCGCGACTCGATCGAATGAATTGCAGTCGCAACAACAGCAAGCTATTCTCGATACTACTAATGGTATGTTACCCATTATTATAATTAACCTTCATCGATCATCTTACCTTCCAGCTTGCTTCTGTTGTGAAATTTTTCCGGGAGAGAAGCAGGCTGGAAGGCAAAGCGAACGATGAGGGTTCCATTTTGAAATTTTCATTGTTGCAGTAGTAGCAACGGCAGTGGGAGGATCCGTAGTGGATGAATGTTCGTTGAGCAACGTTGTTGCAAGTTGCAAATCGTCATCTTCAAATGATAACATCGCCAAAACACCACCACTGCTATCATCACCAAAACAACAACAGAGTACTGCAGTCGAAAGCAACGCATCAACGCCAGTCACAGCCTCGCAGAGCAACATTGGTCTAGCAGTAGCACAATATCAGTGGAAGGCACGCAACGATACAGAGCTGAACTTGACAAAAGGCGATACAGTGGAAGTGTTGGAACAGCACGAAATGAGATGGAAGGTTGCTTCTTGTTCCATCCGTCTGTGCTGTCTAAAAACATTTGTATCTTTTCTGATAGCTAAGCATGCACGTTTTCATTCGTCTAAATTAAGGGTCGTAATCAAAGTAGTGGCGCGATTGGATGGTTCCCGAAATCGTATGTGAAGATGCATGAAGATGGTGCAAATGAGCAAGTAACAAGCAGGAAGAGTAGTTCACCAACAAAATCAGTGCCACAACAGCAGCAACAGAGAGCGTCCTCAATAAGTGGTCAAGAAACAGCTATTACAGATAGTGCTCAAATAAGTAAAGACTCTTCGTTAACGACTGCAGCGAGTTTCGATAATGAAAATATGAAGATGAGAACCGTTGATGGCCAACAACCTTGTGCTGCTGGTGCTGGAGCATCTGCAATTCCAATTTATGATATTGTTTCAAGTTGGCTTTTGTTTGTATGCGAAGTTTTGTTTGTCTGATCAGTAGTTTCATAGGTACCCATCGATATTTTCTGTCCATCCCTCCGTTCATCTGTCTATTTGACAGCCTTAAATGTCAACCAAAACAGGCCAGCAACTTTACAAACGTTTGATTGCCTGGCCAAACCAAGTAAAATGTGAACCAAACCATCAGTGTAAATTTATTCCCATCGATTTGATACGATTGTCATTTTGATTTTTTTGATGAATGAGTCAGTCAATCAACGATTTATTCCGATCGAAGTGATTTAGAAAATGAAATTCAGATGAGCCTGATGAGCAGGAAGACACTAATATAGCAACAGCAGCAGCTACAACAACAAGTGCTGATGAAAATGAGGGTGAATGGTACATAGCATTGTATGATTTCAAAGCGACCGAACCAACAGATTTGGATTTAAAAGCCGGTGATCGTATTTTGGTGAGTGAAACGAGTGATGATTGGTGGAAAGGCACTTGTAATCAACGTTCGGGCATTTTTCCAGCCAATTACGTCCAGAAATGCCCTGAGAGTACGCCTGAGGCTGCTGCCTCTTTATTGGCGAATACCACTTCAGCCACAGGTTTTGATTTGTTATTGTTCATAGTTTGATAGTGTTAACTTGACGATATTCTGCACGTTTAGTGGTAAATTTTAGGTGTTGGGGAAGGTGTTGCTGAAACAGGTGGAACAATCCTTGGAATCGGACGTGCCTTGGCATCATTCGAGGCTACTGCAGAGAATCAGTTAAGTTTACATGTGGGTGATACTGTGACAATTAGAAGTAAGTCACCAGCCGGTTGGTGGCAAGGAGAGGTGAGATGTCGTTTTTGGGTTTGCGTTGAAATTTATGTTCGTGTCGGGGTTGATTTTTGTTTCTTTCAATGTTTGGTGATAATTTTGTAAGCAAGAATAAGAGAATGACATTCAGATTATGTCAATTAATGGTGTAAAACGTGTGGGATGGTTCCCGGGCAATTACGTTGAAATGATACAACAAGAGAGTGAATTACTCGCTGAAGCGTTGTACGACTATTCGGCACAACGCGACGATGAGCTGTCGTTTAAGAATGGTGATTTAATCGTTGTCACCGAACGTTTCGACAATGAATGGTGGAAGGGCAGATTGCAAATGATGAATGCTGGCCAAGAAGCACTCTTTCCAGCCAACTACGTAAGGCTTAGGTGAGAAATGCTCTAACCAAATAAATCATAAATTGTAATTACGTATGCAATCTGAATTGAGTTTGCTTATAAAATATGATCGAAATACATTCATTTATCATATATCTTTTCATCCAGTCAATATTTAAGTAGTCCATATTGAGTTGTTGCACTCAGTAATTCATTTGGTTAGTCACTATTATCCATCTGTCAATACATCCTTCTGCTCGTAAAGTGTGGATACCTGAGCAGAATGTTTCGTTGTTAAGAAATGAAATTTTACTGAATTGATATGAACAACTAACATCCATTACAATGTGATTCCACCATTAATAATGCAAAAGAAAGGTCGATTGATGTGTGCTTGCTTGTAAAAATGCTTTATGTTTCATTCTGGAAAACACATATACAATTTGTTCAGAGTTTAGTGGCACATCCGATTTATTATCAGCAGAGCAACAACACTGGCAGTGGTATTAAAATATTTGCATTGTTTGTGTTAATTGCTTATTGCTGTGGATGACAACTGAATTTGTTCAATTGCAGTTCTCAGATTCTTGAAATTTTTATTCCACTTACTCTCACGATTTGTTTGTTCCTAATAATCTCACCTTCATTTCGCTTATCTTCATTTAATCTTTTTTGAACACCTTTATGCATTTATTTCATAGTTTATTTAGTTTCATCCTGTTGCGCATCGCTTCATTGCTGAACAGTTTTTTATTCGGAAAAAGTATTCCAATATATTTGTTAGTATTTCACTTGTGCATGCTGCTACTGTGACAGTCTTCAGTAAACATGCAACTCAACCACCAGTCTAGAAATGTGCGTTGATCGAATTTATGTTACGTTGATTTTCTTGGTCTAGTCGAACGAGCAAGGTTCAGCGATGCTAGAGCACAACATGTTGTCAAGCAATATGCATATTGATAAATAGTTGCGTGAAAGGTTTTAGTCTGAGGATGATCAAAGAAAAATAAATTGCAAACTGTATGCCGTTCAACCAAATCACCAGTTTTTAAATTGTTTTGGCAGTTTTTTCTTTGTTGTTGTTTTTGTAATTGTTAGTTTTTTGGTGCTTAGTTTCGTTCGTTGTTGCATTATTATTGTAACGTTATCAAGAAATCTTTTCAAATTTCAATGTTCATTCATTCACAGGAAAACAAAGGCACACACATACAAATAGATGCATCATGTTTGTTGCTACGGTTTGCTTGAAAGTGTTTCGAAAATTTGGTTTCAATTCAATTTTTTTGAGTTGATCGCAGAAAATTGTTGGCTTTGGCATACGTAGTATGTGTTGTGGAAGTAATTTTTCGTTGAATTTTATGCATGTTGTGCAATGTCCAATCTTGATAGGTCATGCAATTGGCCGATTGGCTGCATCGGAGAAGTGGAAAATAAATTGGTGGGTGGTGGGGAGAGGGTGGTGGATGGATGGGTCGTTCGGTTAGTCCTCTGGGGAGATGGATGGCAATAAGTAGTCTTTTATTTTCTCTGTTTTGTCATTTAATTATTATGCATCATCGCTGTGAATACGAGAATCTTTTGATGAAACTAATAGTGGTAATCATAGTAATAATATTATTAACAATGGCAATATATTTCAGTCGAGTAGAATCTCTGTTCGAACTGTTTTTTTGTTGGTAATTTGTTCTTTTCTATTTGATTGAGCTTCATTTTCCTCTATTTATAATTTATAATTTTTTTATCGTTTTTGATTTTTCGATATACGTATATTTAGACATATGTATATATATATATATATATATATATATATATATATATATATATATATATATATATATATATCTTTTTCACTATCATTATCTTTTATTATTGTTATTATGGTTATTATTATCATCATTATTATTGTTATTGTTATCTTATTATTTGCTTTTGTATTTGTATTAGTTTTGTTGTTACGTTATTGTTGATGAGAGCCGCCGCAAACCAAATAATGCAATAGAATTGTGTTTGACCGTCGTAATGACGAGTTGATTATTATAAGTATTCGTTGAGTAGTGATTAATCTTACAGCATTTTGCCATTTCTAGTGCATTTATTCTTAAACTCTTTTGTTCGTTATTTCTTTCCTTATTTATTCTTTTACCATTGAATTGAGCATTGTTTTGTTGTTATCCGCTTGTCATTGTATTATCTGATGCAATGATTGAGCCTAAGCCAGTAATTTATTTATTCGTTCTTACGCTAAATTCGATCATTCGATTTTTTTTTTGCATGAATGTTTTTTTCTTCTCAAATCAATTCAATTTAGAGCTTTTCGTGATCTGTTTCTTTCTTATTTCGTTTGAAAGCCAAACTACGCTCGATGTACGTAATCGTTTCGGAGATTCTTTTTCATATCTACAAATCTCATCTCATTTATGGTCATATATGTATGTGTAGGGTGCATGATAGAGGTAAAGCATCCAAACTATATTAGCTGCGTCAGAACGTCCGCTATGAAAACGTTGCATTCCTTTTATCGTTCTCTTCAGCATCGTTACCACATCACATCGCATTCATCCTCTTTTCAGACAGATCTGTCTACTTGTTGTTAATTTACAAGAGTCATTACCGTCTTGTATGCATCGTTTTCTTTATTAGTGTTCATCAACACAACACCGTCACTTTTTGTACGTAATACCTGAATAAACACTTTTGAGTGGTAGTCTTTTTTGTTTTTGGATTTTGTGGATTGAATGGGTTGGATTGATTTTCGTTGCTGTGTTGTTTCTTTTTTGTTTATTGATATCTTCAATTGTTATGCAGATAGTAATTAATCATTTCATAATGTGATGTTATCATTTAGTCGGTTCAGTCGGTATTATTATTATCATCATCATTATTATTAATCTCACTGTCATCATTAGTATTATTGTTGTCATCAAACGAAAGCGGTGAATGCTATAACCAAAAACGGAATCTTTTATGAGCATTGATTTGTTTGTTTGTTTTTCATATATTCCATCAATGTTTTTTTTTCAATTTTCTGGTAGGTCTTATATTTAGATAATAACAGTACCTATTGTTCTTGCTATTATTATTATTATTAGTAATATTATGTATTTGATTTTACCTAATGCAGTCATTGATCATGTTGATTTTTGCGATCAGCTAACTAATTTATTCATTTTTTAGAAAAACTTTCATTCGTCCGTTCATTATTTTTGCTATTATTATTTTTTAAATCATTATTATTATTGTTATTATTATTATTATTATTATTATTATTATTATCACTATTATTAATAATTGTCATATTGTTATTGTCTACTTACTATTATTATTATTAGTATTAACAATGTTTGTTCAATGAAACATCTTCTTATCAAGAGTAAGTAAAAGGAGCTTATTTCTGATCAAAATTATATCCCTCTATCAGTATCAGCGAAGAAATTCGCGAAAGCACCAAACATCCATCCGTCTATTAAAAGCAGCACTAAAGTCGAGTGGGTGCTGAACATTCGAGAATAAAGTTTGAGTGTAAAAGTGATGATAGTGATAGTGCTACTGATAATAATAATAGTGGTGATAATAATGAAGAAGAAACCGATATTATTATTGATGGTAATAATCGTAACAAATTGAATGATAAAAATTAGTGATCTTAGTGAATAATGCGTTATTGTTCATTGATGAATAACGATGTTAAAGAAGAAGAAGAAGAAGAAAGAAGCAATTGCGGAGACAATATGTAAATTGAATGAATGAAGCCAAAAAAAAAACAAATAAATTTATGGATTTCTAATTAGAAGTTGTGTTGGTGTATGTGTGTGTGTTTGTGTGTGGTGTTTGTTTGTTTTAATTGTTATTTATTTGATGATTTGCTTGCTTATTGTTTATTTGTTTTGTTGTAGTGCTGATCATGTGACGACGACCACGATGATGCAAGGCGGCCAACGGAAAACAGCCAAACAAAGTGCAGTTTTAGGAACCGGAGGAGGTGCAAGTGAAACTGGAGACAGAAATGCTATACTAAAAGAACTACAGCAAAAGTTGGTGACGAAACGAAGCGATGGTGATATGATGGCGAGTAATTGTAGTCGTTTCAATAATCACAGTAATAATTTCATCAATAAGAAACATACTGATCATTCTATCAATTATTCTCACCGTTGTCCTAGTCTAAGTCATCGTATCAGAACAGTGCAGCTCCTCCATTTGCAGCTGAATCAATAAGTCCAGCAAACGCCGAAGTCTCTAGCTTATTTACATCACCCACGTCGAGCATGTCTTATTTTGCTCAGCAACAAGCGCATTTCAAAACTTCGTCGTCCTCATCTATATCGTCTAATCGCATTTCTTCCGAGCGAACGAACATTAATCAAATGGCTGCTGCTACATCGAATGCAAATCAAACAGCACCAAATATTTCATCGAGTAGAGTCACCAATCTAACTGAGGTATGTTGTCAGTCGCGTGCCATTTGTATGTGTTGTTAGTGAATTTAAGTAATAGTAACTTTGGTGGAGGACATGTGGCAAGATAAAATCATCGAGACCAACTTTGGTGTCGGTCAAAAATTACTGCGATCACTTACAGCAAAGCGTCTATTTTTGAGTCTCAGCTATTTGATGCTGTTTTCTGTGTGACGTATTAATTTGTGAATGGTTCTATGTGTACGTACAACATCAGGAATTGTTGGAAACGGAAATTCGATTCAAACGAGACTTGATGATGTGTAAAGATGTGTTCGCAGTGCCGATAACATCGATCATTGGTCAGTCTCTCGCTGATCATTTATTCTTGAATATTGATCAGCTGATCAGCAATTCTCAAGAAATCATCAATGCTTTGCAAAATGCAAAGTCACCTACAAATGTCGGTCAGTTGTTAATCGTCTATTTTTTTAGCATCTGTTTTGTTACTGTGTGAAATTATTGATGCGATTATCGTAATCATTAATAATCAGCGTTTTATTCTAAATTGTTAGAGTCGTTATTTATTAATATTATGTGTGTTTTTCTGTATACGTGTGTGGTAGAAAGCAAATTATAGCACAGAAAGAGGTAGATTTTGAGTGCCTTAACGAATGGGTAGTTAATTTATATAGTTGTTTAATTGATTATTTGTTCATTATAGGGAAAGTTTTTGTGGAAAAAATGCCACTTATGGATGCGTTCGTAACGTTTTGCTCGAGTCAGCAGTCTGCACTAGAGCTCTTAAATGAACTCGAGTTGAACAATTTAGAATTCCAGCAGGTTTGAACTGAAGACACGCACTCACCACTTCTACTGCTTCCAATTCACATAATTTTATTTCAATTTTTGATTTGTTTATTATTCGTTATTGGTTATTGAGTTTGATTAACAATTTACAACTTCAGACATATCGTCATTGCTGTGAATCGAGACGATCGCGCGGTTTGAATCTCAGTTATTTGATGCTATTACCAATGGCTCGTATTACTCGTTATCCACTGTTGTTTGAAAAGCTGCTCAAGTACACGCCAAAAACAGATGAAAATTATAAAGTGAATTATTTATTCATCAACTGATTATTGATCGAAATTAAGTAACAAAATATTTGGCTAATGTTCGATATAATTTTGTAGTATTTGGAAAGCGCATATGTAATGTTGAAATCGAAATGTGCCGAAGTGAATGAAGTAATTTGTGAGATGGATAATGCGAACATGTTATTATGGGCACAACATCACTGTCGATGTGATAGTATAGAACCAAAGATTCTTTTTCCGTCAACAACGAGGTGGGTAGGATTCGATTCATTCATTGAATCATGCATGCTTAACATTCTAGATTATGTGCATTTGATATTGTTTTGTTTTTGTAGAAAGGTTGGGCCGCGACTCTTTTTGCATTCAGGAATACTGCAAAAACAACGAAGTGGCAGAATACTGGTTGGAATTTTGTTCAATGATTTTCTTTTATTGACTACACCAAACGAACCAATTGAGGAGGTTATTGTTTTGTTTATACATTCATCGTTAACGTTACTATTATTCTTGTTTTTGTTACTATTACTTTATTTTTGTTACTTTGTTACTAATATTCTTGTTTTTGTTGGTATTGTTACGGTAATTATTTAGTGAATATGATAATGAATATTTCATTTATTCATCCGTTGTATCGATTCGACCGGCAAATAATGATGAATTTTCAGTTGGACGGTTTTAAAATCACAAAAAATAGTGATATTCAATTGAATCTGTATAAAAGCCCATTATTATTGAGTGATCTGTATGTGGTACCGAGAGAGAAGGACACAGATGAATGTGCACTTGTTCTGAAACACGGTTCGGTTACTGATTTCATTTGCTTGTTCATTATCATTTATTGTTGTTTACTTTCATTGTTCTTAGCGTTGTCTTTATATTGCACTGACCTCTATTATTATTGTTATTATCAGTACTACTATTTATTATTAATATCTATTGCTGTTATTATTGTTATTATTAATATTATTGCATATTATCATTATCAGATTCGTTTGTAATCATTTAAGAAAGTTGAATTCAGATGCGAATTTCATACAAATGCGCGCAACCAGCCGAAATGCTCGTGTTCTTTGGAGTTCACAATTGGAGAAAGCAATTGAAAATTATTGTCGTAAAGCGATGCCTAAAAACCCAAAAAAGGTATACAGCAACAGTAATAAAATGATGAAGATGATAATCATAGTAATAATGGTACTCAAATATTATGGTGAAAATAATCATAATAACAATCACTCTAATGATTATATCAGCTATAATGTTGATTTTAAGTGGTAGTGGGGATGATGTTGAGAATTTTCATAAAATGGCAGTCGATGAACGATTTAAAAAAAACAATTTAAAATGAGCAGTTACCTCACAAAATAATATTAGTAACTCATAAATTGCTGATTAAATAAGTAAATAAATTCAAATGTTTATATTGTTATTAGCGATTTTATTAGAGTTTGAGATGAAATTTATTTGAATAAAATGAAAAATTTAGGAGACGAATGCGCTATCGTTGGACTCATCAGCACAAGGTCGTTTGTTAATCGAATTGATGCAAGTGCGTAATGCTGCATCTTATGAAGCGTTGGTGGCAAAATCACCAAAATTAATTTGTGAATTTCAACTTGGTGATAACAAAGTGAATTCAGAAATTAATTTATTACAAAATTGCAATAGTAGTAATATTGCTAGTAATAGTATTGGCAACAGCCGTGCTATTGATAAAGACTCGCCATCATTATTCACTACACAGCTACCAATTATTCAAAATGATAATAAAGGTGATAAGATTGCAAGAAATAATCCAAATACTACACGATTTCGAGTACTGATATTTCTGCCGAGACTCTATTCTCCTGATATTTGTGTTGGTGAGTTGTTATTTGCTTGTTTGTTTATTTGACTCATTAGATACTGATTATAATTAAAGTGACTATAGAATTGTCAACAATAGTAACAATAATAATAATAATGATAATAAAAATAATGGTAATAATAATGACAACCAAAGGTATTGGTGAGGTTGATATGCAAGAACTATCAACGGCTTCAGCAGCGCATCGTGGACCAATATCTCGAAAGATACTTTTAAGTAGTGGTAACGTCAATAAAATTAACAGTGGTGGTAGCAGTAATAATAATTGCAATCCGAGTGCAATTAATAATAATGTATCAAGTGGAGGTGCTGCGGGAGGCTGGTTTGTTATCGTCAAATTCGTTGTACAAATGTTTTATTGATTCCATTTTGAGTCAATGCTGGATCGGAAGTCCGACGCCTTATCCATTAGGCCACAAGGCCACGGGTTTTCAATGACTCAAGGTATTTGAGCAGACAGGTAAACGCTATTCGCTGAAAAAATCATGATTTTCTAAATGATTTGTGCTGGATCGGTAATCGCAATGGTGCTC